>JNDP01000932.1:0-24131 GCA_000696975.1 Apophysomyces trapeziformis B9324
TAGATACAATAATGGTAGGTTTCAGTGCTGCTAAAGTTCGAAATACATTATAGTCTCGCTCAAACCATGCTTGTTAAGGATAGAAGCACCTAATCTAACTGCTTTTATGAGAAAACAATTTCACAGAACTAAGAGAAGAGCCGATCTCAATAAATGTCTGTGCATCGAATATGGTTTTAGCTAAGAAAATAGGGCGAAAGAAGTTACTTCTGAAAAGAAGGGTATCAATTTCTATCAGAAATCACTTATTATATCACGCATAAAACAAAAAGTTATGAACATAGTAGAAGACACTAAAGGTCGAAAACCCAGTATTTCTGACGATAGATTTTTTAGTTGTAAACGGATACCTTTAATATGCAGTATGGGATGCAACAAGTGAACAATCAATATTGTAATGCAGTTTATGAAACATCCTTTTTTAAAACGTAAAAAGATAGAAAATCTAAACCTATCAATATAGCTTCACTATCTATACTGTTACCAAACAGCTTCAAGAAATAATATAGAGGGGTTAAATATGAAGGAACATATTTGAGACAGGGCGTAAACTGTTCTGACTATGATTGTTAATAAGGACACCAAAACTGAGTTTCTACTAAATGCAGCCCAGTCAACGTGACTTAACAAATCGCTGCGGCATACACAAAAAAGATGCTACATAATGCAATACGCGCAACATATAGTCTCCCTAAACTCTTTTTAACAGATGTAAGTATCGAATGATTAGTTCAGCATGTTTCAGAAGAAGCTGTATTAGTGGGAAAAAGGGCTCAATAAAAACTGTGTTTATTTTCTGAAACTACCCATTTCACATTAAGCACAAAAATTTCTTATCATACGATCGTCAATGACTTCCGCAGTATTGTGAATCCGCTCAAAGAATGTAATAACCATCCACGGGTGAGCCAAGGACAACCTAGCCAACTGGTGTGTGGAATAGTGCAAGATTCACAAAATTACTAAAAACCGTGCCATAGGTGTGGAACAGAGATGTGAATGCGGGTAGAAACATGCGACGAATCCTAGTAGCATATATGGAAAGTGGGATGAACGTAGGGTCGCGTCCAGAATCTTTACGCCGACTAGCCAGAGCTCAGGCTGAATGATGGATCATGAATAAGTGAATAACTAAATGACAGCAGCAACCTTGCTTGTCCGTTAGCAAAATTAAGCTTTGCTTTTATAAGTCTCTTTTGGATTGCTTTAGTGTATATACAGATATAGTGAAAAGTAACCGATGGTTCTACTGGAGTATATATTTATTATCGCAAATTGTGTTCTGTATGTCATTTTTCGGGAAATAAATGAGGAGGAAATGACTAGACATTTCATGGTACCTCAGGATAGCGACAGTAAAAGAAACAAAGATTGACCCTAAACACAATTGATCGTTGTTGGCTAGGACAATTGATTGATAGCATCAGCAAAAAGATGAGTCAAAGACATCATTGAATCACCACTCTCAGTTGTACATGAAAAACACAAAATTGCATGATTTATCAAAAATGAAACTTTTAATTCTGCACTATTCTGTGTATCAAAATATCTAACTATTTTCGCAAGTAGCATTTTATAGGCAGTAAATTTTAACGACAAAGCATGGCTTTACAGCAAAACTAGAAACGAGTATGGAAACAACTTCGGAACTGGTATAACCAGTTAGAAACAACATACCTTGAGCGAAAACGAAACAGCAAGCACGTTCACTTATTCCTTCACTAATTGCAGAACAAAAAAGTGTAATACTACAGCACTTTCAAGCGATTCAAACTGTTTTAGATATAGAGTCAACATCGGCAAACCTCACAACACAACGCCGTTAATAAAAAAAAATTCTTTATTGTTTACAATTTTGACGTCATCTTTTGAGCAATCAGATAGCCGTCAATTGGCTGCTGATTTACGCAAGACGATTACACTGACGCGAATAGACGGTCCCATTTTTCTCTCGGACCTACCGTACATATTTGTGCTACTGGTTAAAACCAAGCCTGACGCGATCATGGTCCAACGTATATAATTAAGCAAACGTTTTCATCACGCTACATCTATGCTAACACCAAAAATTAGCAAATGCGAAGATATACGCCGTGCCCTATATCACGCCCTCACAATACAAAGAGTTCCAACGTCAGTTAGAGTAAGTTATGAATAGGTCATCCAATCGATCTAAGATCCTGTAGACGCCTTGCCACTCATCATAAGTGCGAAGTGTCATTCAATTTTCAAAACCAGGTAAAGGCTACTTTCCTTATGCTTTTAAAATATTTACTTATATTGCATCCCATAGTACTTTCATATCAAGGGACGTTCTCAAGAAGCCTGCGATAATGTGTAAGCTTTCGGTTAAAGTGACTTCATTACGAACTTTGTCTTCAATTACAGGTCAGAAACGATTGTCAAAAGTTTACTTCCGCGGCTTGTAAGCGTAGCAAATCGTGCCAAAGCATAAGCTGATGTCTGATTCGACCAGAGCCAAACCGTCGACGAGAATAAGCTCAAGGGTGCTTGCCCCGATTATGCGGAAATATCTGCTGAACAAGGATCACCGAGCGGATCTTCAACCATGTCACGTGCTTCATCACAGAGAGAGCTGTCATCTACTGAAATAACGCGTATCTCTGGCAGACCTTTGGATTTGGACGATGATGGCGAGAAGAAACATAAAACGAGTTATTTCAATTCAACTGAAAGCGAAGGGGACGATTCGGAACCGGAGGATTATCATGTTACTTTTACTTTTGCAAAGAATATCAGCAATCCGAAAGAAGTGATCACAGGACACCCTACTGCAAATACTACCCAGAGTTCAGACTATTTACGAGTGATTGGTATGGAAACTGGGACTGAGTGTAGCCTAATCGACAGAGTAAGAATGATCTATAGCAGAATTTTAATCTAAACATTTTCTAGGACATACATATCATTGGCACAAATCAAGAAGACGTGCAAGAAGCTTTGCAACGCTTCCAAGTCATTCAATCAGTCTATGTAAGCTTCGCTAATTTGGCAACATAATACATTTCTCACTGTTGTTTGTAGAAACGACGACGCAGACCTACAAGCGTTACTCCTTGCATTCATTATCCTACAGAATCTCCTCCATACGGTCTGTATTTCTGTGACCTCGATCGTTACGCACGGAAAGCGTACGTTGATCTACCGGGTAACTTGATCCGGCCTTTGTACGTACTTTTGCCAGTGTTTAAGGACGCAAAGGGCGTATATGCCAAACCGAAGGATTTGGTAGACGCTCAAGTGCCATGCGTTATGCCACTAACAATGATGCCAACCCCACAATGGGTGAGTCACCAGCAGCAACAGGCTGCTGAGAATCAGCGCGCATTGAACAAAGCGATGGAGAATGTGTCTATCCGACAGCAACAGCAACAAACATCTCCACAGAAAGCCCAACCTTCTTCAGTTATGGTAACGACACCACATCCTAGTGGACCTCAAAGAGACAACGAGATGCCGTTGTGGGGCGAGAATCGTGGTTTCGTGAATAACTTTGCTCTGGCGTCAGGCAACTTCTCACCCGCACCGCCTACTTCCCCTTTACCTACTCAGCAGGCACATCTCCCGGAGAATGATTTTCCATCTTTGCCTGCCGCACCTCCAAGGCCAACTATCGCTCCAATGCCGCCACAAAAGGGACGGAGAGTACTGCGATTGGCCCCGCAAAAGGCAAATTCCGCTGCTCCAAGCCCTTCGACACCATCTTCACAATCTCTTTTACAAATGTATGGGTGGTCAGCTTTAGCATCTATTAACGTTCCGTTTTTTATTAGGGCTAGAGAATACAACCTAGGTAACATTAAGAGTGCATTGACGGACGGGTAAGCTAGCGGATATGAAGCCACTGTAGTAGGCTGAAGTTATATATCTGTAGGTTGGAAGGCGTACGTGGATACAGAGGGGAAATACGTTTAGGAGCAAAGTAAGCTCTGTGTTCTAATTCGTTAATTAAGTGAGGTTGTTAGATTCGGGAAAGTCTTGTGGTGCGATTTGCCCAGTGATGTTCAGAAGCGTATCTGGGAATTTTCGGATATAAAAGACATAGTTATGAAGGAACATGGCGCGAAACCGAAATTTAACGATGTGTAAGTGCTTATAAATATTTTATTGCAAGGTTTAACGGTTTATAAAGTACCACTACTTCCGCAGAAATTATCAAGCGTATCGAGGACATCCTGCCGAAATATTTTGGTAGAACTTCGTTTTTCGAAATTCATGCACAAGCTAGAAATCAACCAATGCTGCCTTATAAACCTGTCATTCTCTATATGAATGAAGGTATCGTGGATCTGCAAAAGGTTGTGCTGAAGAAAGACGTTGTGACAGAAATTGATTGGGTGTCCCTTGACAGGTAGGATAGTAGATAAGAAGAATAGTTAACGGACTTTACGTAGAAAATACGACTTCCAGATGTCACTTACTGCCAAAGAGCTTGGGCGCATTGACGTGAAGCCCTACACTTCTTTCATAAAGAAGGTGTCCATTTGGTAATGATTAAGGGCTGTATGAATGGATGTTGAGTACTAACCGGAAGGAATTAGTCCAACGACCAGACGGATGACGTATGAAAACGTTCCTGACTTTTTGGAAGTGTCATATATTCTTCATAAACAGGTCACCCGATATAAGATCCACTTTCCATTTGTGGTGGAAATCACTCGGGTTGAGCGAGTACCTTTGCAACCACAACGAACTATGGGTCATCTATCCGAAAAGATCATGGGTACGACAGGAAAAGGCCCAGTGTGGTACGATTGCGAGGTAAGTCCTGCAATTTCTTCCATTCCAGTATTTCCTAAATTTTTACGTCAATTAGTTGTTCTATACCCTGCACGATGAACCCTTTAAAGCAAACAGAGAACTGCCAATCGGAAAATTGGCAGATTGGACTGTGGACCAGATATTGAATGGCACTCCAGAAGAGACACACTTAGTCAAATTCATTAAAGCGATGCTCATCCTGATTGAAAAATTTGAGAAGTTGTTCTAAAGGAAGGATATTTTCCTCTTTAAACCAGAAAACGAAACTTAAAAATAAATAAAGACTTGTATATTGACTCGAGCTACATAGCAACGTATAACCTTTTGAGGAACACCTTCTGCACCAATAAAGTTTCTTCAGAAAAGCTAGGAACAACCATTCCTCAGCAAGTGGCTTCGGGCTTCCGGAAGCATGCGAGCTACTGTTACGGAACTGCGATACATACATGTCTTCCTGTTGGAAAACCACCCTCAGGGTGTCTACAATTGTTGAATGAAAAGATACTAAACGTGGCTGTTACTGATCCTTCGCTTGCATTGAGGCCAACACAGTTTGTAAGCTCCAAGGCGGCTGTGCAATCGTATGGCGGCAACGCCCTGGTAGTGGATATGCGTAGATGTAGTGGTCAATGTAACGTATAATGAGGCCAGGAGATTTCATTGTGCATAGCATGCCAGAATTGTTGCAGAGGAAGGGCAGCATCAGTGCAGAAGAATGGATCAGTGACATAAAACAACCCTGCATTTTTGTTCGACAAATTTTGGCGCCTTTGTTAGGATAACTTTAGAGATAGACATTCAATGTTAAAGATCTGCCAAAGCCTTTCTTTTCCACAAGGGGTGAACTATTTATCATTATGTGCTGTTTTTATGGAATTTATTGTTTGTAGAGGTGAAAATTTTTTCAATATATCCTGTACGGGAGGCTAATGTGTGAAGCGAAACCCGATATGAAAGTGTTTGCATGAATTACAGTAAGTTGAGTCTGATAAATTGCTTAAAGAATGGCGTGTTGCGAATATAACAACGATCGGATCTTGTAGTAATCTGCCGATAATAACCCTTCTACTAAAAGCTGACCAGTTCCCGTCTAATAACACCATTGTTATGATTAACTTCTGGCTTTCCATATCTGCCTACCTTTCGAACCGCTACTTGATCATTGCAGACGAGTACTCCTTCACCCTTAAACTCCGCAGATATGCCTTCCGTTTGAAGTATTCGCTTGAATTCTGTTAGCTTTACATCACCCACGAATACAGAGGGTTCCATTTTGGATGGCTCATCCGATACAGCCACATCCAAAGATGGCGTTGTGGTATCCTCTGGAAAATGTATTTTACCCGTCACTCGAGCCAGTTCGTAATCGTCCAGCTATGAATAACGTCCAACATGAATATCTCGGTTTTGCTGATATAGGAACCGTTACCTTTGAGAACTGCAACGAGCTGACCATAGCATCTGTCAATTTTACTCGATATATATTTGTAGCGGCTGACACATTAAGTACTTCGCCCACAGAAGGTGTAAATATCTCCTTCGTGAAATGATCTATGCTTAAACAAGATTGCAGGAGATCCTCTGTCGAACTTTTCCGCCCGTGCACGATGATCTGTTATAATGTCAGCTAGATACACTCATTTTTTCAAAGAACCTACAAGCTTTCTTGGTGCAATTTGAGGCAAGATCGTTTTGACAGATTTTCCATCGGAAAGACCTTCCAAGTCGACATATCGCAGTAGACAGGTAATTTCGACATTGTCCACGGTTGATATATATTTAGTTGGCGTTTCGTCCCTTCCAGGAAGTATCGGCTCTCTGAGGTCTACTTCCATCTCCTATTAAACGCAACATTATAAGGGCATGATAATTATTCCCCAATACATTACATCTTCCTTTGCAAAATTAGCACCTTCGCCTAATTGATGCTTTCGCGACTGTGTCTGGTCCATGTCTGAAGCTTTCATATAATGTTCCACTTGGATAGCCTCGCCGTAATCATCAATCCTTTTCCTCCTCTCCAAGTAAGGAAACATACGATAGCTTTGTGCCTGTTTGAAAAAACCACCAGACCTTCCGGCATCTTTCACGTATAGATCATATTGTGTCATTAACACATCGTCCATAGCATCATCTGCTTCGTCAATATCCGATGTATCCGATTCATCTTCTTCCATGATGGTTTTGCTACGCGCGATCATGGCTGCCTGCGCCGCGTCCCGCTCTGCCTTTGCACGCTGTTCAGCCTCATAGGCTTGCAGTTCAGCACCTTCTAATGGAACCCTTCTGAACACCTGAAGGCTATGCTGTGCATTGTATTCTATGGCTGGCTTCACAGGCGCTTTCGTGCTTCCAGGGGTTGATTGGACCATACTTTCCGATATAGTGTCCCATTCTTTGTATAACTGTCTTGCCAAAGATCCAGCAGCTGATCGATCAGTTAAGATCAATGTATTCTTCACGGATTGTGTTCCACTCATCCAGCGCAAGAACACTTGCCGCGCAAATCCAGTCTCCAGACTATGATTGCTAGCTATCACCACCTTCGGACCTGGATAGTTATCCAAATCTTCAATCTTATGACATAGTCGTAGATATTTAAACTCGTACGGATTCTCACGTGTTTGTGAAAACTTTTTCGTCAACTCGTCGCCCATCCATTCCAACATACTTTTAGCAAAATGTGCTGTGTGGTAACTGGTGTTGGTCAACATAATAAGCGGATAATTTAGCTGATAGAATGTCCAATGCTGATCTAATAGATATGATAACTCGAGCACTCGTGCAGAGGAATCCGTTGGTAAAAGTACAGAAGCGCCTTTTTCCAGTGACGAGATCATCGTATCTGTCGATGCAATGAATACAAGGCTTTCGCACGCGGAGAAGTAACTCCTTACCAAACATAGCCGCGTATCGATCTTCTCTTCTCGGAGGATGCATGACGGAGGCATTTAACGCATCAGTAATAAGAAGTGAAGGACGAGTCAAGGCATCTAACATAACTCCACCGGAATATAACGCTGTGCCATCTAGATGGCTTGTTCCATAAGTCAGCAAAGACATAATTCCAAAATGTAATTGCTTATTACCATTCCTTTCTATGGTTAAAGTCAACGGCATAGACGATCTCATCTGTATCTTGCTTAATTTTCCATATCGTACCGCCAATTGTATGCGCTGCTGCATAGGCCGTAATAGTGATACCCTGACATTTACCTGCTCATAAATTTCGTTAACGGGGAACAAACAGGCGCAACTATTGCCCGTTAACAATACCCGGTAACGCGTATGGTTGTGAATAGCGAAGTGATATGATCTTGTCAAACGCGTTATCAACGTCTTCCAAAGTAAACGTCTCGAATTCCATCTCATTTGTTTTTGATTGGTATAGATCGTACATGCACATCTTGCCCAAGTTGACAACAGGTACAGTGGAATAGACAGGACATGCCAATCCTAGGTGACCTCGCGCATAAGGATATGCACCCAAGTGAGGAAGGTCGCAATGGGAAAGCAGCACAACGTCGATCTGTTTTGCGACTCTAAATTGCAGGCTTACTTAGCATTTCTTTTATGTAGCAAAAAGCGCTTTACTTTTTCAAATTCGCCAGATCTTCGACGTTGAACTTATCTGACCAACCGCAATCAAGCAATATTTTCACTTCATCTATTTCCAATAAATAACAGAGCGCGTCTTCATTCTTGGCACCCGAGATAGGTGTGAATTTAATGTAACTTGTCATAAAATAAAGAGTTGTCTTTCCAAGCAAACGCCGAAAAGATCCTTGTAGGGAGATAAAACAATTAGCCGGTCACTTGTGGAGGTAATTTTCGAGTGAAGCATTCTACAACGTAAGGGTATGCATGCTTTTTTGTTAAGTATCAATACCACTAGGGGGATAGCATTAAGAAAGACGCAGATATCATGCTACAAGCAATTGAACGTGGACGATTTGGCGTGAAATTGCTCCAGCAGAGGTTAATACCATTCTTTATTGAAGGGGCAAAAATACTGAAAGTGCGTGCTCAGGCAAGTAGATGCTTCAAATAAACGAGAGAAAAGAACTTGACAGTGTAGTTTTATTCACTTTTCTGCTTTGATTAATTCAAAGTACATTTGTAACGCACGAATTTCGTTAGAGTGCTTATCGCATTGGAACGCATCCGCTGCGCTTGTGCTGTGTGATAGAAAATCATTGCAATACATAAGCTGCTTGAATATCGCATTTTTCCCGTCATAATAGCTCTGTATTACCTTAATATATCTTTTTCTGGATGATTCCAGGAAGTATGGGTCAAGGTAGGTTGTTTACATGCTTCTTTATGGATTGCCAATTTTGCAGATAGCTAAGTTGAGCAGCTCCAGGTTATTTTACGGAATGCGGCTTAATAAAGCATGTACTTACCATTAACAGAATTGTGAAGCAGCTATAGATTGGAGGCAAAAAGATACTGCATACGCAATAGAGAGATATGACTAATAAAACGATAATTGACTTTGTGATCCGCTTGAATACTGTTTACCCGTCATAAGTATTTTGGTACGGCTTGATAGTGGATTCTTTAGCGTAGTACGCATCCAGTAACCATATAATAACAGTTTGAACAGAATGATCGAATATTTCGGGAAGCCTGTTGAACAATTACATAGCTCCTATTAAATCTGTTGCCTTATTAAGCTACTTACAGGCCAACCATATCATCCAATAACGGATATTTTGAATTGGCTGCATAAGTGCAAGAAGATGCTCTTGTGCAATATCTAAATTGCTTTGTATAGAGCGCGTATCTTCTTGTACGCCAGTTAAAAGATACGTCAGACTTTGATTAAGATCTACTACGGTGTTGTTCCACGTTGTTAAATGGTCATAGCAGTCAGCCTATAATCAAGTCAAAAACACGCAAGTCCATCCTCGATGTATAGAAATACCTGCCAATTATCCCACCAGCTCCGCGTTTGATTTTGAAGAATAATCGTTGTTTGTAGACCAATTTGTAAATGATGTATCTGCGTTTCAACTTCTGTAAAAGCCTTCAATCATATTGGTTTCAATTTTGAAATTACAGGAAAATACAAGAACTACCGTTTGCAAATCGTGCCGGGACTCGCTGATCATTTGAAACAAAAGATGCTTGTTGCTGTCCGCATAGCTAAGTATTGCATCTTCTTGATCCGCTAAGGCTACGTCCACTTGTCGTTGCATGCTCACAATTGCGTCATACAAGTTTGATGTTTCATCAGATGTGGACTTTTGCATATTCTATGATCGATACAGAAATTACCCAAGTTGGCTTACTTTATGTACTAAGTTCAGTTAGCTGTACCTGCATTATTTCTAAATGTTCCCGCAAGATTTGCTGCGTATGAAGCAGCTCGTGCAAATTTGTCATTTCCTCCTGTCGCCACTCAACGAGCTCATCTTGCTGCTCTTTCAGAAGTTTAAAGTATTTCAGCTGACTAGCCGTCAAATCTTGATGCAGACTCTCTAGCAAGTCTATATACAGTTTTAACAAGTCTTTTATTCAGCGACCAATAACCTTACCTCGCTCAATGGGATACCGAAGAGCCATACACATTGTCACTGTAAACCAAGAACAAACAGTTTTCGATACGGATCTATATGAACTTTCGTACCAACATCGCGAAAATATCCTGATCAATGGACATAAAGTCAATGATTGGTATCTCATATTCAATACCCACTAACCGCTGTACGACGTCCACGTCTGCGGAGTGCTAGCCAATTTCCTATGAGTATTAATTGTAAGCTCTAGGATCAATTTTAGTGGCAAATCCAACATTAAGCAGGACTGAGTTTCATCCGTATGGAAGTCATCGTCTTTTAGATTATGACATTCTTCTGGAACAGGGATGTTGGCAATGGAGAATTCACACAAGGTGAGTAGTAAGGAGTCTACGAAAGTCTGATTATATGACGAGTGAAGTTGATAGCACCTTAGTACATTTCACTTTATCTTTTTGGGACACTGCGAGCAAGTGGCATCCATGATGTAACGCACTTGTTGCTTTTTTGAAGCAATCTTCCTCTTTTGATTGCAACGTTTGAAACAGCTCTGTAACGAGATAAATCTAAAGTAGCTTAATTGTATCCTTACGAAGACCGTGATTTATATACGCAGCCTCTTGTGGCAAACGGACAAATAGCTGATCTGGCCAAGCTGGAAAAATTTTGCTTGCATGGGCGTATAATCTTTAGGGCTCAATACCGTACCGGCTTCTTTTGTTCCACCTCGAGGTGCAACATTCTGATTCCATAAGGGTAGTGGGCGAAACTTCCATGCTGCAATGAAAGAATGAAACATAGCTAACATACAAAGAATACTTCCAGTCCGTTTCATTTTTGCAGCACCTTTGGATGGATCCAACGCGGAGAGGAACGATACATTTACCCCAATTTTATTTGCTGCATGTCTCAATTTTGCGGTCACAGATATATTTAGTAGCTTTTCGAGATCACTTATGTCTGCTTCAGTTGTATGAATAGGATCAAGCTAAAGTAAACTAAAAGAAGCTTTTGGACAATTTATGTCGTCGAAAGTTTAGTCTACCTGCTACGCAAATCTGGCTTTACGGGGTATAACTTTCATATAACCTAAGTCGCACTGACGGAGATCAATTGGAAGATATGCTGTGATTTATCTGCTAGGAATATGTATTTCATTGATTAGGCAGGCAACGGTAGATCCTCAGTATGCCAGGACGGACTTCGAATCTTATTCTCGTGTTGCTTCTCATCCTTTGCTTAAGCCCCGTTGGGTTGATTCGCAATAAAATAGCCCGCTTTATCCAAATCCGATCTGTCACTATGCCAAGTATTGCGTTTGGCTTCAGAGAATAGTACTCCTACTACAAGTGTTTCGCTCCGGTTAGTTTACGTCGCACGTATTCATTCCCTATCGAGCGCTGGTTTTTTTTGCATTAACTCAACCGGACTGCTTTTAATTCATTCCTTAGTCAAAAATAACGCGAGAAAATCAGGCACGGATGGCGCATCATGCACAAACGTAGAGGACGATTCCCCGATCCTAACGGAGACAAAAAGAAACAAACTAAAATCAGCGAGACCGCGGTGAAAGACGATATATCATCCGTTTCAGTAAAGGATTCGACGTGGAAACACTATTTTGCAGATGCGAGAAAAGCATTCGATGAATCACGATACAAAGACGCCCTTATCCTGTTCACTCATGCGCTTGATTTCAGCCCAGGAAACATTACAGTACTCGACTGTCGTGCTGCAACTTATGAAAAGCTAGGCGATTTGCAAGCTGCATTGAACGATGGCAGTACCATGGTTGGGCTGGCCCCAACAGCATCCAAAGGTTATCTCAGGCTGGGAAAGGTCCTGTCACTTCAAAACAAGGTTAAACCAGCCTATGCAATCTATAAACGTGCGATGCAGAGAGTGGATCCGAAAGATGCGCGATATTCTATCATCATGAGTTTAAAGGACGCTGCCGAGAGACAAGTAACACTAGAGAACCATCGTCGACGTTCGAGAGATTTTGTGTCCGTCTTACCCTATGACATTCTCTGCTGTATTTTCAGTTACCTATCATTCCAACGACGGATACAATGCACAGCCGTTTGCAAAACCTGGCGTAATTTTACATTAACTTGGCCTCCTATGTGGCGCGATCTTGAATTCGGACCAAACGTTGTATCTCCATACACTGTTAAGCAATATCTTTCTTATGCCAAAGGTAAACACATTCGCAGTATATCTCTTCACGGTGTCCGATCCGAAGAAAAGATGAGAAAGATACTCCAGCACTTGTTGGATCAAAATTGTTGCTATCTAGAAAAGTTAGGTACGGCTATGATTTCAGTATAACTATATGCTTACATATTGCAGAAATCAGCGAATCCTGCGTTCCAGTACCTGAACTCTTCAGACTTTTAAAAATCACTAGCAATACGTTGACGCATCTACGGTTGGATGGCACGACACTTCCTTTCAAAGTTATGATTTATAGCATAGCGCAACACTTCCCTAATATCACTCATGTGTCGTTCCGCGAATTTCGATTTACAGATATATCTCCTCACAGCAGTACTATGTCCCCGTCAAACATTGTCCTGTTGGATATATCACCCTCCGAAGGTGCATCGATCCCTGCGTTCGCCATAGACGATATACTTCATGAATGTAAAAGTTTGAGACACTTGCAAATGGTCTGCGACGATGGCAGTACACTGCATGTATTGCGAATAATCCGTACGATATGTCCTCACATCATCACTTTACGTTTATCAGAGACGCAATTCCCTCCACTGGAGATTGCAGACACAGTAGATTTACAGCCCGGACTTCGTGAGTTCTGCATCCCATACGTTCACGGGTTTTCCGAGGCCGATGCGATCGATATGATTGCACTGAATCATGCGACATTGGAGACGTTGGATCTACGGGGATGTGGCACGTTAGCATCCGAATTTGCTGCTACATTAGCAACAAAGCGATGTCCTCGGTTAAAGACACTTTATTTAGCAAGTAATGCAGGGTTATCCGAACAGGACTTACTGGCCATCATTCGGGCCTGTCCTTCTTTACAGATTGCTGACCTAAGTTCGATTCACAATGTCAGCAATGCCATACTTTGCGAATTAAGCGGTCTGCAAAGTCTCAGACATATCGATATCTCATGCTGCATAAAGGTAACAGGGGCCGGCATACGTCGTCTGATAGAAGCTAGAAAAGACACATTGGAAAGACTTGTGATCAACGACTGCACGGGTATTAGTGCGGACGCTGTTCATTTTGCTAGAGAGCAGCTAGGACGAAACAAGGTGGAATGCAGAATTCGCGGTTCCAAACGATAATTTGAACTGCTCTTAGCACATAAATTAATGACGCAGATCACAAGTAATTGTTAAATATAACAAATTGTTTGATACTGAGAGTTGCATTGAAGAAGATGCCAGCTAGGCTAAGGTTAGGAGATTGCTAAAACTTAGTCCAGATCGCTATAACGTCGTATGACAGAACTGGACTAATCAAACCAGCCATGCAAAGCTCTATAGATGTTGTTGTCATTTTACGATATCGAAGCTTTTACATGACTGCTGTACAATGTTGTCTGGTAGGACTTGATGCTTGATTTTATTGAAAAGAGAGAGAAAGCGCTCAAAGCTGCCAAAAATGATAAGAAGAGAAAACGCAGATCGGTCCGCGTGCATGACAAATTGAGGAGAGAATAATCCGGCCATGTAGCATGATGCTGATGAAATGAGCACCTGTTTATACAATTCTCCGCAACACTTACCATTCGTTACTACGAATAAGTAAGCTGGAAATCCTTCACAAGAATTCGATTTCATGAGTCGATGTTAAGAAGCGCAACTATAACGTTCTATAATTGGTTTTAGATGCTACAGGGGGAAGCCGATAATAAGATTGCGAGATGATAAACATTGAAGTTATCAGGCCCTGATGTCTTTCGATATGAATCCTGCCGTTAATGCTTGTATAGAGTTCTAGCACTAAGTGTAATGTTTGTAGGCTGATATGTCAACGCCAATGGATATGGGAAGCATGATTTAACGGCATCATTCATATCTTTATCTCTTCATAGATTCTTCTTCTTCCTTCTGCCTCCACTTTTGTCCCCTTGTCTTCTTTTACTTTTGCTTCTCTTTTTGTATTTTTCGTCATTTCACTTCTCCCTTTTTTCTTTTGTTTGCAAGGGCGCTTTCTTCTCCTTGTCTTTTTTTTTCGAAGATGAAAGCAAAGCGGACATGTTGGACAACGCAGCAAACTCATGGTTCATTTCACAAGATTCATAGTCAGCCATCGCAGATTATTCCTATTCGCCAGCGCATAATTGAACTAAGTAACTGATCGCTTCTTTTCAGCAGGAAGAGAATAAAGAAAAAACAGATTGGCTCGCATCCGGCAGGGAATCATTGTTGTTTTGTAATATTGTAAATGAAACATGAGAAATTAATAAGCACTAATGAATAGTATTACGTTACAGCTGGAGTTTGAACATGTATGCTTACCATAATGAAAAAAAAATTATCCTAAGAGCAGCAAGGGGAAAGGCAGTTTTCGGAATGACAGAAAATGGAATACACGGAATGGTGAGAACAATAGCTGGTACTTGGCAATACATGGCTCCAAGTGGCAAAATGATGTAAAGACTTTCATATTAGGAGATCGTGTGTTCAACAGGTATATTTCGAGAAACTATAATCTACAGCGTGAACAAAGTTTATTTGAGTTTAAGCGCTAAAGATAAATAAAGAACAGAATGGAGAAAGGAAAGATTGCCACGCTCGATTCCCGTGGTACGGTGGCAATCCCATCAACGGCGTAGCAGGAAAAAAGCGCGGGCGGGTTATTGAATGCATGTCATTGCTACTTACTTATAGCATTCTCCCATGTCCCGTTTGATCTCCTAAGGAGACTTGGCTTGGTAAAAAGGAGGATAGATCGTTGATGATCTTGTTGATGATCATTTGGCATAATAAGAAGAGTGGCTACCTGTAGTTTTACTCGAAAGATGTGTAACGTAGAGAATGCATGACTAGCATTGTTAAATGAAATTGGCCGGGAAAATCTTTGTAGCCACCCAATGTAAGAAAGGGAAGAGAAAGGAAGAGAAGTGGGAGAGCTAGTCAATTAAGGGGTTATTGCATCAACCAAGTTTCATCTTGCGAAACAGGGGGTTCTTAAGGGCAAGAAAGGAGTCTAAGAGGAACTTTAAAATAGCGTCGCTAGGTTGGATTCGCCGCATACTCTTTATATAGCTTGGCTGTGTTTTGGCTTTCAAGAGTTTCTTCCCGTTTGTTTAATTACACCATACGCACACACACATACCTATATACATTATTCAAATGGCGACTCTCGAGAGACAACCGCGACAGAAGAAGGCCAACAGACGCGTAAGTCATTCTGTTCATTCTTTCCTTAAATCTAACCTTTTCTTTTCCCGGTCATCCCAAGTCCGTTGCCATGGAAGAGGATGATGTCCCTGCCACAACCACTGCTATCACTACGGAAACAACAGATCCTATCTTAGAGTCGCTCATGCGGGAACCCGTCGAATACGATAATCTAGATGATGAAACCTCCAAACCTGTTACCGATACCACTTGCCAACTTTCACCAGAGGTATGTATTTCCTCATTCACACTTTTCCCTCCACTCCCAACTACAGTGGACCAAGACAGATAACGATATTGACAACAAGCACGACTAATCGTGGATCCTCTAGGTTGTGCAATCCTTACAATCAGTAAAGCAAGTCTGCCTCATTGCTCTCGATTCTCTGTTGCGACAGATCGTCACTGATACCCCAGACCCCGCAAAAACTAAGGAGGTACGCCGCTTATCGGATTCAACTTTAGAACATCGCCACTCACTCGTCCGCCACGGAAATCTGTTGGAATCCATTGCACGCCATACAAATCGCATAACTCATGCTACAAGCGGCATTTTATCCATGAAACGCAGCGAGTCATGGCCTGCGCTTGCAACATTATCAGGAGTACAACGTCTGTTACATTCCCACCAATTCTGGCTAGTTGATGTGAGCAATGAATACAACCTTTGCTGCGCATTAGCAGCCCTCCTCAACGACGTTTATCGAATACTTGAATTAGCAGAACAGATATCGGAAGACGAGACGACAGAGCAAGACGCAGATGCATCTAACGTATATAACAAGCTGCGTGAAAGCGTTTCCACCTTTCAAAGAGATCGTGCTGCCGGTTTGATGACTATAGAATCGGATGCTTCCAGTGAAATGACCGAACTGTGGAGTGAACTAGACCGATTGATGGATGCCGTTCATAGACTTGTTCAAGACCGGCTGGAAGCCCCTCCACCCGCTTATGATGAGCCTAGTCATGCGACAACGGGCGAGGAACCGCCACCAGGCTATGAATATACCGCAGAGAAAGAGAAGTCGTTATCCTATGCCCAATCTGAGAAGACACAGCGTGATCTGGACAATTTACTGTCAGCTATTGATCGACTTTCTGATGTCGCTCCTCGCCTGAATAATCAGCGGGTGGCATTAACAGATCGTCAAGCTAATGAACTCGCTGCAGCAGCAGTGGGCAAGGTTATTGAACGTCTATCGCGCGGTCGAATGGATGATCAGCGAGCAACATTACCTTCTCTTTCAGAAAAGCAAGACACCTTGCGCAACCTTGTAGCTCAAATACAACAAGCGGCATCTCGCACTATGGATAACCAACGTGTTCCAATGAATGAACGACTTCAAAAGAAAATGGACGAAGCTTCCGTAAATGATCTCTTGGATAAGATCGATCGCGGGCGATTGACCGATCAGGTAAATATAAAGCTTAAACACCAAGCAATACAAGTTGCTAACAGCTCCCTATGCAGGATTGGAAATCGCCTGAACAGCATCTTCTTCAAGACCTAACTGCGATGACAGACTTGCTGGCCAAATCTTTACATCGTCCACGACTTAGCAAACAACGTTATAGCCTTTCCGCTTTGAAGGAACGCGATTTGTTCATCAACAGCTTATTTAAAAAGGTCGATCGCCTAGAAGGCAGACGTATGACCAACCAGGATGCTGAACGGCCAAAACCAAAAGGACTACGGGGCCGAAGTGCTACATCGCCATCAAGCAGTCTCGCAAACAATCCTGAAGCCGAAGCAGAACTGTCTGACATCTTTGATCATATTCACAAATCGAAATTGCAGTTGGATAATCAACGTGCTAGCTTTTCCGGTCCTTCTCCACTTGCATCATCCCGACTGGTCTAGATACCCCCTTTTTCTTTACATACAAAATTCTTCTACATTCCCACTGTGTATAACCGAGTTCCACAAAAAAAAAAGAAAATAAATAAATCGAAGTCTATGGCCTACTGTCCACGGGACGTGCATCAAGAACATTTATATCAGTTGCAACTTTGGGTGTACTAGATGTTTCCCGATTAGCTCAAGAAACTGCTTATGCAAGTTAAAAAGTTGATTTCTTATGTGATAACTACGCTTTATAGTGCATTATTCTCGGTAGCTCATACCCTAGCCTCCTGAAATGCAATGGAAAACTTTGTCTTCTAACCCTTTGTCCTACAAAAATCCTGCAGAATGATCGCAACCAGTCATGCAATTAACTATCCTTAGCTGCTTAGTAGGTATTCAGCAGATCGCATGACAATAGGAGATATTTAATGAAATCTCTTTTTGTCACAACTATTCTTTCCAATACGGTAATATAGCTTATTTGCATAAGAAAGCTAAAGCGCTTTAAGTACTCCGGATTTCTAGATCTTTTGCACATACGCAATTATAATGAATACTACAGAATATATAGATAATTCTGAGAAATATATATGCTGCTTTTCTGCTATTCATCAGCAGAACAGTTTGCTAACAGGGTAAAGCTATGCTTTGCATTCTATGCATCTTTAGCTTATACATCTTTTGTAAATGCTATGCATTCTTTGACCGCAATGACTGGGTAGATGATTGTATCGCACCGTTATCACAAACGGTCTGGTGTGTGCTGCTTATACGGTTTTTTTACTTCTTTTGGTATATGTGACTTTTGCTGGTGGGCCGTAAATTAGATTTGGAACTGTTTCACGGCAGCGAACATCTTTTATCCATCCATCATGGCCGATCTTGAAGACCTCAACAAGCCTTTCGGTAATCCATCCGTCCGATGATTCATCCATCCAACCTGCGTTTGGGCTGTACAGGGCTCATTTCCTGGCTAAAAGGCTGATTTCCCGTAGATCCCTTCGCTGATGTTGAAGAAGAACAGCAACAAGTGGGAGTGAAACAATCCAACTATCTGCGTACGTATTAATGCGCCATCTGAGAGAAAAAGAGAGAGAAGAAGGAAGATTATATGAGATCAAAGAGAGATGACGAGCGAATTACGTTAAAATTTGAGTGCCAAAATTGCATCATCCGTTTCGGATGATCCGGCACAATGTGGGTTATGGAACTCATAGATACGCTGTACATTTAGACGATTTTATGCTGTTTTCCTGCTTCTCTTTCCTTTCTCATGCCAGTCTGTATATGCATTCGCTGATGTGCTTTTCTAGATCTTCGCATCCAGCAACGCAATGGTCGCAAAACATTAACCACCTTACAAGGATTGTCGTCTGATGTCGATACCAAGAAACTGCTTAAAGCTGTGAAGAAAGTGTTTGCCTGCAATGGCACCGTTGTGGAAGATCCCGAGCACGGAGAAGTTTTGCAGTTGCAGGGTGATCAACGCTTAAAGCTTGCCGAATTTTTGGTGACAGAGAAGATCGCAAAGAAGCAGGATATCAAGGTTCACGGTTTCTAAAAAGAAGCAGAACAGCAACATTTCAATTGTACCGCAAGAATATAGTAATGAGAATGCATTTTATATTCTTCCTTCTTTCCTTTTGAGAATCATAAGGCTAGTTTTTATATAGCCTTAATGCAGCAGTCTTCTTCCTTTTTTCATGTTATAAATAGTCCTTTAATAAGCGAAAAAAAAAAGGCATTCCTTTGGAAAAGCAATAATATATAATGCCCGATCATGAATAAAACAAATGATCTTACGGCTGCACACACATTTTAGTGGTTGACATTTCCTTGCTTAGACGATTCTTATTGTATGCCAGAATTATGCGGTTCCAGATGGAATCAAAAGAAAAGGGATCAAGCTAAGTAGACCAGAAGGATGCGCTCTTACGACTGTGATACAGAAGGAGAAAACGTCTTATCAATAACTGGTAGGGAAATGGAAAGGAAGAGCCATATAGAGGAAACCTGAACAGGTGAAAGTGCGAAAGCAAGCCTTGATATGGTCGTATATGCTGGCAGGGAGAGGAAATTGAGGGAAAAGGAGCGAAAAGACATGTGGTATAAAGGAATAATGAGGAAACGACAAGCCAAAGCTGTACAGACCAGTAGTTTAAAAACTACAAGATCAGAGCAACTGGCTGCAGTCCGTGTTGCCATGAAGACCAGAGGATGTTGTGAGGTGGATATGGTCACAGATAAGACCAAGATAGGTACATCAATGGGAAGAAAGCTCTTAAGGCGAAGCAAAAACTTTTTATTTGCCAAAGGAGTGCGCGGCGTTATCCTACGTACACTTCATCTTTAAATAAATGTGGAAGCTATCCCCAGCTAGCTTAAGTTTCTCTCTTGTTCATGAGCGCAAAGGATACTGCAATATGGCGTAAATGATTGCTAGTCATTAATTTTTATGGAAACGACAGTGTGAACAAGAGATTTCTCAGTGCATCAAGCGGTTTCATGAAAAGGTACACTACATATTTTCTTACTCAGTTAAGGCAAAGTTGTGTCCCGTTCATTATTGCCTACAAATTTTAAAAGTGGCGCATATTGACGTGCAAAAATCAATCGCAAAGCGCGTTTGTTTGCCATTCTCTCATTGCTTCTTTCGTCATGGATTCAACAGCGCGAGATGGTTTTTCCGAAGCGGAATCCTCGCAGTCGAACTCACCTGTAAGCCTCCAAATACATTACTGATAGAAATGTTTGTTGAATGTGGTTTTGTCCAGATGTCACTCGCCACTTCACAGACAACACCTGCTGTGAGCGATCAAGAAATTGATATATGCGATGACCTAGCGATGACCGATCCGAACGCTGGTTTGACTGCGTCTATGGTGGAAGAAGAAAAGAAATTAGCAGAAACTACCCAGATAGAAGATGACAAGCGCATTCAGGAAGAGGTGCGAACCGGAAAATGCAAAATCGAATGAACTGATTATTTATATATACAATTGTATAGGCCCAAGCGCAATTCGATACCACAGTTAAAGAACAGCGAATGAAACGTTTGAACTTTTTGATTGAAAAGTCGAGTGCGTATGCCACGATCCTTGGACGTAAACTGCAGAAACAGCAGGAAGAAGCACGGGAAAAGGCATCCAAATTGGACTCGGCTAAAGCGCAAGCCGCTGAATCTACGAAGAAAACACGTGCGACTGCACGCAAACGAAAAGTGAACGACGCTGATTATCAACTGGGCGAATACCTAAAGGAAGAAGTACGCCACTTGATTAGTGTGTGTTTTGATTAATATTAATCGATTTTTATAGGATGTGAAGCGACGAAAGCAATCGGATAATAATATGAACAAAGCAATCCAGGAAGACACTGAACGTGCCACCGACGAACCAGGCAAAACTAAGCCTACTGTGTCTGCCAGACAACCATCCTTAGTTACGGGTGGTGTTCTCCGTGATTATCAGCTGGCTGGTGTAGAATGGCTTATTAGCCTTTGGGAGAACGGTTTGAACGGCATTTTGGCTGACGAGATGGGTCTTGGAAAGGTAATGGAAGGGAATCGAGTGCATACATGACTTATATAGAGAGTTCCGTTTCAGACATTGCAAACCATAGGGTTTATCGCTCATTTAAAGGCTATGAATGTATCTGGCCCTTATTTGATTGTGACACCCCTATCAACTCTTGCAAACTGGGTCAATGAGTTTAAGAGGTAGAACTTATTGTATTTTGGTCATTAGTTAGTAATTGTCTTGATATCTTGGATAGATTTACCCCGGATATTCCCGTACTTCTTTACCATGGAACAAAGGAAGAACGCCAACATATGATAAACAGAAAGATGCCAAAAAAGAAGGAGACGGCGTTCGAATTTCCCATTATTGTGACAAGCTACGAAATTGTCATGAACGATAGAAAGCATTTGCAACGTTACAACTGGAAATACATTGTTGTTGATGAAGGCCACCGCATTAAGAACCTCAACTGCAAGTTGATCAGAGAGCTGAAGTCCTACTCAAGTGCGAATCGACTTCTTCTTACCGGCACACCACTTCAGGTAAAATAAAACAGCGGATAAAGTAATTCTTATGATTATTTTCTAGAACAACCTTGCTGAATTATGGAGTCTGTTGAACTTTCTGTTGCCCGATATCTTTGATGATTTGGAATTATTTCAATCTTGGTAAGTGGCAATCGGACGTCAAACACCGACCTCGAGCATAATTCTAGGTTCGATTTCTCAGACATTCACCAAAAGAGCGGTCAGGATCGTATCATGAAGGAAGAAGAAGAAGATAGCATTATCTCCAGTTTGCATACCATTCTACGACCATTCCTTTTACGAAGACTAAAGACAGATGGTATGAGGAAGAAAACATATTCTGTTCGCTTAGATCTTCTTGTTTCTTCTCGCAGTTGAGCATTCTCTTCCTAAGAAGAAGGAGTATTTGCTCCATGCGCCTTTGACCCAGGCACAGAAAAGCCTGTATGATGCGATTATCAAACGTGACCTCCGTGATTACCTGATTAAGCGCAAGACCAAGACGTTGGATGAAGAAAACAAAGAAGCTGACGAAACTGCACACCAAACCAGCACGGATAAGAGAAAGTCCGAAAGATCGTTGAAGAGTACAAGTTATAAGGAAACTTCTGACCGCGAGTTCTTTGCGGGTCTGAAAAAGGGAGGAAAAGCCGAGGCGGACATTATAACGGACAACACCAATATCACAGCTGGTATAAACCATCAAGTGAAGGATGCCAGTAAGTATGACGAATTGCTTGATGATCAATTTGGTTAAGCCGAGATATTGACGAAACAAATTAGTCAAGCAGGTCAATGGTCTTCATTTACAGAATATCGTCATGCAGCTGCGCAAAGTCTGCAACCATCCTTTCCTTTTCGACTGGCCAATCGATCCAAAGACCAATTCGCTTGTGCTCAACAATGAACTGGCTGCTCAATCTGGAAAAGTGCTTCTTCTCGACCGCTTACTGACAGCTTTATTTGATCGGGGCCACAAAGTCCTCGTCTTTTCCCAAATGACCAAGATGTTGGATATTCTGGAAGATTGGGCAACTGCGCTTAAAGGATGGCCTATTTGCCGATTGGATGGAAGTGTTTCTCAAGAATCACGCAGAGAACAAATCGAGCAATTCAATGATCCTAATAGCGAGGTGAAACTCTTTTTGCTTTCTACTAGAGCAGGAGGTCTTGGTATCAACCTCACAGCGGCCGACACGGTTGTTATCTTTGACAGCGACTGGGTAAGCTACTTTTCTGTCTGTATGTACAAATAGGAGAGCAGAACGACTGATCGCTACCAGAATCCTCAAATGGATCTCCAAGCTCAAGACAGAGTCCATCGTATTGGCCAAACGAAGCCAGTACTTATCTATCGATTTGTCGCTGCCAATACTGTTGAAGCAAAGATTCTGGAAAGAGCAACTGCCAAACGCCGTCTTGAGAAGCTGGTTATTCACAAAGGTAAAAACAGGGCGGTGCGATATGGATTGATACGAATGACCCCTTGCTGTTAGGTAAATTCAAGAATCCTGTGACATCCATGTCACCGTCTGCAAAAAGAGAACAAGAAAACACAGTTCGAGAGTTGGCGGAAATTCTGGCTTCCGAAGACGGTGAGGAAGTTCAGATTGTGTCTCAGGGAGACAAAGTCATCTCGGATGAAGACCTAGAAATGCTATTGGATCGCAGTCCAGAGGTATTCGAGCGAGACAATTCTTGTGCCTCTGGCCGTTTCAGAGAAATAGACACGGCAGAAATGAAAGATCAAAAGAACGAGTTTCTTGCCACACGGACATAACCACCCCATTTATCATCCTTACTGTAGGATTAGCCTGCAGTTTCATATGCGCATTCAAAGACGATCCTATCCAACATAGCACCTTCTGTCTCTAGCACACACGCACAAAAATATGCTAATACACTTCTATATATTATATTAAGCATATAGGCTTTCACTCATACAGTAAGCGTGGGTATAGAATGAAAGCATGTATCACTACGTCCACCTTATTGAGAAAATAACAAAAGCTTGATCCCAAAGTTTCTTTTACTCATCATACCTGGTTCTATCGGCATTTCATAACGGGTATTCTCATTGTCACTGTAAGTCTCACCTGCTAGCATCCAATAAGTCGACTGGCTGTATCATCGTAGTCATAATGTTTTGTTTATTCATACACCCTGTCTACAGATACCCCGGCGGGATATCTATGGATGTCGATCTAGATGCACTGAAACCCTTGGTTTGTCAATGAAAGATAGAATGGAAAGAGAAAATGGATGCAATTTGTTTGAACAGATGATTTAAAATAAGCCAAGTTTGGTCTGACCCTTTTGCATGCGATCAGCAATATGTGAGCCCAGTAATGAGAAAAGATCTCCTCGTACGTTATCATTGTCAAAGATATTGAAACGCTTTGCATTTCGCTCGGTATCTATGACAATGAGCTCCAAACGGTCTAGATGCAAATGGCCTAGCAAGCAAATACAAGTCATGACTATGGTTCTCTCTCTCTTGCTGTCTTTTTTTTTTTTTTTTTTTTTTTTTTTCTTTTTTTTTTTAA
>JNDP01000933.1:0-14935 GCA_000696975.1 Apophysomyces trapeziformis B9324
TTTTCTGAAACTACCCATTTCACATTAAGCACAAAAATTTCTTATCATACGATCGTCAATGACTTCCGCAGTATTGTGAATCCGCTCAAAGAATGTAATAACCATCCACGGGTGAGCCAAGGACAACCTAGGCCACTGGTGTGTGGAATAGTGCAAGATTCACAAAATTACTAAACACCGTGCCATAGGTGTGGAACAGAGATGTGAATGCGGGTAGAAACATGCGACGAATCCGAGTAGCATATATGGAAAGTGGGATGAACGTAGGGTCGCGTCCAGAATCTTTACGCCGACTAGCCAGAGCTCAGGCTGAATGATGGATCATGAATAAGTGAATAACTAAATGACAGCAGCAACCTTGCTTGTCCTTCAGCAAAATTAATCTTTGCTTTTATAAGTCTCTTTTGGATTGCTTTAGAGTATATACGGATATAGTGAAAAGTAACCGACAGTTCTACTGGAGTGTATATTTATTATCGCAAATTGTGTTCTGTATGTCATTTTTCGGGAAACAAATGAGGAAATGACTAGACATTTCATGGTACCTCAGGATAGCGACAGTAAAAGAAACAAAGATTGACCCTAGACACAATTGATCGTTGTTGGCTAGGACAATTGATTGATAGCATCAGCAAAAAGATGAGTCAAAGACATCATTGAATCACCACTCTCAGTTGTACATGGAAAACACAAAGATGCATGATTTATCAAAAAATGAAACTATTAATTCTGCACTATTCTGTGTATCAAAACATCTAACTATTTTTGCAAGTAGCATTTCATAGGCAATAAATTTCAACGACAAGGTATGGCTTTACAGCAAAACTAGAAACGAGTATGGAAACAACTTCGGAACTGGTATAACCAGTTAAAAGCAACATACCTTGAGCGATAACGGAACCGCCGAATAGATCGCCTTATCTTAGTCAACGATGTTGAAATAGATATTAGACATACTATCACCCGCATGCAACTCAACGTCGGCCGGATGGGACCTGAAGAACGAGAACGAAGAAGGCGTGAAATAGCAGCTCAAGTGATACCAGATACTGTCGTCGAAGACATGGTCGAGCAACCAGCCGACCATATGTTCACTGTGAAGTCCTTCACGCAAGAAGACGCAACATACGATGTAACTGTAAGCAATAACGTTATGACCTCTTGCAGTTGTCGTGATTTTCAATGGCGTCAGTCTGCTTGTAAGCATATCCATTTATTGCATCGTGTAAAACCAGATCTAGAAATACTTGGTAAGTACACTCATAGACTGAACACAAACAATAGCTTACGTATAGCAAATAGTTCCCCACAGTTGGAGATAGCAAACCCAATATCTGTGCGCACGCCCATTGAATCAATTCAAGATGTTGTTACAGGTGATGAAGTTCTTCTCAAGCTTCAGATTGTTGGAGAGCAAGCACGTTCACTTATTCCTTCACTAACTGCAGAACAAAAAAGTGCCGTTAATAAAAAATCCTCTACTGTTTACAATTTCGACGTCATCTTTTGAGCAGTTAGATAGCAGTCAATTGGCTGCTGATTTAGGCGTGCTTTTTTTGGGGGGCGGAAAGGAGGATGACGAAGGATTTTGATTTCAATTAGACAGGAAGGCATATGGTTGACATAAGCTGTGCATGTGAAAATCTGTCAAGTAACTCCGAGTGACCCGAAACGGAGACAATAAATAAACAAAAATTGCGACATAATTTTTGTCTTGTCACTCTCTTTCTTTTCTCCGATGTCTCCAGAACAGCATTCGAATATCAAGCATAGACAGCCACGCTCAACCTCACCTGTTCGTCCAGCACCTTATCATGCCAACAAAAAACCTCTTCATGGTCCAACAAGTAGTAAATGGCAACAACTTGTCGTAGGTGCAAGTTCAGCAGCAGGCACAACAGCAGCCGTCGTTAGCGAAGAATCCATGAAGTGTCTAAAATACTGTTTAACCTGGTTACAATACGCTGCGCAACATATCACACAACAAATGACCATCTTACGGAACTTTCTTGTCTCGCTAGCAACCTCCCAATCAACAGCCCTAACAACCCCAGCACCCAATTCCTCTGTACTATCAGCGATCAAGAAAGAAATCGTTGATACTTTACGAAAGGTCGTCGATGTTATCAGTCGCTATGCTGGATCCTCCCTACCCCACCATGGTAAAGTGGCTGTACGAGGCTTCATCTTGAATTTACCAGGTCGATGGGTTCGTTATCACGCAAAAAAAAAAAGCTCCTTTTTCACTGATAAGCTTTTCTTTTCTATAGGCCTCACTTAATGATATCCGATCAACAACCACCTCTCCTGCAGCATCACCTATACTTGGACCAAAAGGAGAAGCAGGCACCAAAAGACAAGAGGAAACTGCCATTCGTCTATTGACATTCGGTCAAGAATCCGTAGATACTTTGCAATCGATATCTACCGTTTTCTCAGATAGTATCGACCGAGCCGAGTTATGGATCGACCGGCTACGTTTGAGCCGAGGAACGAATATCAACACCAACACCACTCAAGAGTCAAACGAACGAGACGATCTCATGCAAACGGATAACGTACGATTACCGCCCATACGAACGCTTGATCCACCAGAACAACATTCCATATAAACCACACTAAACAAAAAAAATACCCATTCTATGTATCAAGTATAATACTCCGTAACCTTTTTCTTTCCCCATTGCATCTTTTCTTTCTCTTTTCATCATCTGATAAAAATTAATAAAATCATATGAAGAAAGCAAGTCTGGAAATGAGGGCCCTGGGTGGCGGAGGTTTCCGCAGTGGTACATGGATAAGAGCCAATATTTTTAGATGCTGTAGGCATGTGATTGCATCTATCTCAAAGACACAATCAAAATAACAAATTCATCAAAACATAAACAGAATGTCAGTAACTCTGGTTACATAGCCTAACGATCATGGAGAAGGCGATCGTTCCCTTCAAAGAAGCTTCTTCGATTCACTTGGAGATCGACGTTGATCCCTAATAAGCACGTGCATATAAGTCATCATCAATCCGTTGTACAGCGATAATTCAACGTGACAGACCAAGATACGCTCAGCATATCCGATTCGATTAGCTGGCTCCGTGATCGGAAGGGGCTAGAAAAAGTGGGGAAGAGCTTATGCACCTTAAGCAAAACATTCAGGCGAGGATCAGAATAGGTTATTGGTACACATGATAAAACACAAGCACGAAGAACCTTATTAGCAAACCTCAATGTCAGAGTTACGATGATGCGATTAATCAATTGGTTTCCTGTTCAATCCGATGAACGCATTTAGTGCGCGTACCGAGATGCTGGAAAACTATCCGTCAGTATACAGCACAAGCTACAAAACTTCATAGGTGCAACGTTCTAAGGTAATTACACTTGCGCAAAGTTGCAAGCCATCGAGAGCTTGATCTGTATTATGACCCCTCAAACTTCGCAAGATGCTTCCCCTGTTATCATAACCTAAAAGATAACAAGTGTATAAAAATGGGAATTCTGATAGATATTGATAAGTCATTCTGATAAGCTTAGGCTTGCTCATTACATGCAGAAGCGGATCGCAGGGTGATTTAGGAAGTACCAAGTCTATGCATGGTTTAAACTAACGCTGATATACCAGTTGGGGCTGGGCGCACAAACACAAGTACAAAGTGTAAGAGCAAACAGAGAAAAAGGGAGAATCTTACACTAGCGACCCTGCTGCGTATGAAAAAGGAACCACAACGTATTACTGCTCTCTCCTTCTCTGCTTGTTTCCTTTTTCTTTTTCTCTTTGCTCGATTGGATCCAAAGGAGGGCAAACAAAGACAAAAAACAGAGAGAAAAAAAAGGGTCTATAAATTCATTCATTACCTAACGACTTGAGCTTTTTAACTCTAGATACACCATTAACAGCGGACTAAAAAAAAGGATTATTTATGCATCCGGACGAGTGTTGGCTACATACCACTAGCTTTTTCTTCTTCCGCTCGTTGCTATAGATATTGTCCTGATCACTCATGCTTCCTAAGTTATCATCGGATGAATTGGACGGAATCGGTGATGAACCCAGTCTAATCAGCACCAGTTTTAGTTGTGATTTTGTTAAAGATCTAATCTAGTATGGGTCACTTGCCGTCGTGTAGCTACTCTACTGGATTGTCGGCCTGCCAAACCGAGGCATTTCTCGAGGTGAGGAGCATACCGTGATGCTGCAATGGTTTTGCGGCAGTTGACACATTCGTAGGATGGAAGGTTGCCGACGTTGTAGCTATTTCCAAAGATATCAAATCCAGGCCGTGCTACTAAGAAAGATTCATAGGATAAACAACATCTAAGAAAAAAGTCACCAGTTCGGATGATGTCCGTTACCATACGAACGACATCTAAGGAACAATGGAAAAATTGTGTTAGAGTACCAACGGATTTCATTGGATCAACAAAGAATAAACCTTGTTTGACATATCTGACAGACTGTATCGGATTGTTTGATGTCGCGATGTGCTTCAAACAGCACATCCTGGATACATTCATCAATCAAGTCGCCCAGTAAAGTGAATGCCTACACATCATGACCCATTCTCTGTTACAGCTCCTCTTTTTCAACTGCAAAATTCAGGTAATAAGAAAAGAAAATAAACCCCTTACCAAGGCAGCCTTGGTATGGTTCTCCAGCTTGGACGCATTCTTTTGAAGTACACTGTGGGTCAGCTGCAGATCGTCGAGAGTCTTCGTCTGCTCGGTCATAAGCTTTTTAAAATAACTGGGAACTTATGTCAGAGACAAGAGGAAAGTAGGGAATCTTACGCAAGGCTTGCTTCTCGCTGATTATCCATGTAGTAATCATGAGGTGTGGATGCGATGGAATGATCTATTTGAGGTTTGGGTTTCTGCATGGGTGAAGGGTCAAAAAAGTTACACGCTCAGACGCACCTTGATGAAGGTCCAAGCTTTTTTTTTCCTCGGCCATTTACAGTATCAGTCGTCGGAGTCGCAGATTTTGTGACCTGAGTCACAAACCGCACGGTTAAATTTAGGCTCTGTCACAAGCTGGATCCATCTTTTTTCCAATGTTTTCTGAGCATTTTAAGTTTTTGCAGCGACAGATAGCAAAATACCACAGGTATTTGGTAGCATGAATCACACTCGGTATGAAATTGGGCTTCTATTCCGGTGCCAACCTAAAAGCGCTGGATCGCATACCGTTTACCGTGTATCTGCACCCCCTCGAACCTTCATGTTCTGCATAGCACGCACCAGATGATTATTTCATAATTTTCTTATCAAGTATATACGAAGGCCGCATCAGAATGTATGAAGGCTCCAATCACAGGTTATTACCCTTTGTCCTTTTTAAGTTCCTGTGAGAACTTTGCTTAGGACCATTTCACAGTAACTATTTTTCGTTCTAAAATTTCAACAGCTTCTTATGCTAAGCAACTGTGTCTGTTTGCCAGAACGTGCAACTCATTAATTACTTTCAGTCATCCTGAGTAAAACCGGCGCTCTATAAACACTACAAGCATGTAAGTGACTAAACAGAAAAAAAGGAAAAAGAAAAATGTACAAATACCTTTCGCATCTTGTCCAAGATGTCCCATATTTTCTGTTCAGCTCCGCCCAGAAGGTGTGTTAGGTCGTAAAGCAGCAGATCAGTCACGCCAAAGGTCAATAACACTATGAATATCTCTGCTTAGTCGATAGGATTGTTCTTCTGTTGTCGTTTGATTACTAGAAGGTGTCGGAACTGCAGATGTAGAAACCGGATGAGCTTGGCTTCTAGAAGGGAACAAGGAACAAGCTTGAGGTAGCAGCTGGATATCTTGCTTGAAGTCATCAACAGTGGTGGACAGAGCTTTCTCCGTTGTAACTTTTCCACTGCGTGGTTCCTGCAATGCTCTTTGCAGGATTACTTGATTATTATCGATTTGGAGGAATTCAGGATCGCTGAATAACACATGATTTAAAAAGGGATGGCTTGCGTGGTCTATATGGGCCATAATCGCATTCTGCAAAAGGATAGTTCTTATCTTCTTCAGCAGCTTGAGGAATCTCTCAGCGCAAAGGGATTTTTTGCACGTCTCACCTCTCTGTACCTGCAGCAACAGTTCATCAACCTTTGGAAACACCTTCCTTTGCAGGCTTTCGGCAGGGCAGATGTTAGCTCTGGAACCCAGAATGACCCTTTACTCCGGAGACACCATTGATAATCGGTGTCGATTTGCGAAAGAGAGAAATAAGGTCTTCACACTCTGTATAACACCTTCTGTGTCTCCACAGCTGGTCTCCAGTAGCGCGATCTATTTCGACATGTCACGCGGCACGTACGCCCCCCGCATGCATTTTCTTGCTGCTGATGTTGTATACGTTGAATGCGCGGTTGGTTGCTTTCAAGTAAGAACTATATGTCAACGGTTTATCATTGTACACTCCGTTGATCACCGCCAAATCGAGCCAGTCTTTGTTAGTTTGTAAACCGCGGGAAATCTTCATTTCTTAGACGCCAGCGAAAGAAAAAGTACATGGTCATACCACCAAACGCTCAGATGCTCAAATGCAATTTCTGATAGTACCATCAACTTGATTTTACCATGCTTTTTCGTTTTACGATGATCCATGCGGATAATCAGAACAACACATTCTGAAAAGCCTTCATATTTGAATTCCAATGCAGAGATATCCAAAAGCTCCATCTTCCGGGGAGTTTCACCACATAGAATCATTATGTGTTCCAGTAAAAACATCATCACATCTCTGACAAGATTTCTCCTTCCTTTCCGAAGATTAAAACATTGAGTGATTGACCAGTTGCTTTGGCTTTTATCCGTACTGGGTAGTATTAGCCGCACGGTCCTGGTAGCGTTTCTTTCTCTCATATTTTCGCGGTTGTAACCCGGCTTCAGGGCTTTTCCGTGAACGTTTGCTTTATTCACTAAGTTTCTGAAAGCTTGGCACGCGTGAAGTTCCACCACCGCTGTGGCATATGGCAACATTGTCTCCATGCTAAGCTCATATATATTTCCATCCGGCTTACTTCCTTTCTTGAGATTTTTCCGAGGAACAACAACTTCATCCAAAAATTCAAGAAGTTATGCTTAAGTACCCATACTACGTTCCGTCACTGTTGTCCGGACAGAATTTCGATTTCCATTGTAGAAAAGCTACAAAAGAAAGAGCATGAGAAGATTTGCTACTAATTATGTTGAACATATCTTGCTTGCTTGCATATGCTTTTTTTAATACTCGCGCTTTCCCCGATATTTTTTCATATCGATAGCAAGTGATTTTATCTTTTACATTTCTGCCATCGCCCTTTTTTTAGCGTTAGGCCCTTAAGGGTTTTTTTTTTCGTAGCTTCCACATCCTAAGAGATTGATCTGATCCGGGCGGACACATTTATTTTTTGCAGTCATTTGGATCACTAGATAAACTCGATAGTGTTAATCGAAATTCAACGTCACTCGCTTTTCTTCCACAGAATCCAATAGCTTTGGGAATGATATCAATTTCCAAAGCTCTATAAGACGCTTCAGAGTCTGTAAACAAGTACAGCAACATACCACGCAGCCTTAGCAATCTATTATACGGGAAAATCAACTTCTTAATCACAGACTTGGAGTTGCATTGCGAGTCGTACGGATGTCCTACTTGCCGAAAAGATCAATAAAGGGTTCTTGGGTAATCTTGCGCTTTTGTTGCAGTGAATATGATCCACTTAGACATTTGGACTATTACAGTAGACCCTTTTAATCTTAATTTTCGTTAACTTCAACCCTTGCTTATTTTCAATCATTTGAGATTCACAAAAGAACACTTGTGAAAATTTTCAACGCCTCGCTAATTTTCAATACTCAATGTTATGGGAGTTGAAATAGAATCAAGATCTTCTCTAATAGCAAATTCTACATCAGATTGTACTAAAGTAGTATCAATAATAACAAATTTTATTGCTTAATAATACCAAGCAGTTAAACATTTTTTGTTTAGTATTGCAGTAAGGACTATAGCTGGATTAGACAGCTTGCAGGTCATGGCGAGGTGCGAATAAGTGACTGCATAATGACTAGCTAATGCTGATTGATTGAAGTGACTTCAATGCTAATGCCAGTTATTGCACTTCTTGATTAATTTCATCCCTCACCTATTTTCAATCAGTGGGCTCTAACCAAGGTATTGAAATTAAGGGAGGTTTACTGTATCCAAGTTGCAGGTGAGTCAAAAAGAAAGAAGTTGCATACATAACGTGGCTAACGTTTACTTATAGTCCATTGTTAATGAAACAGTAAAATCGCGTCCGACCATTCCTGTGCCCGCTGTTGCCTCGGCCTCTGGAGTGGTAAGCGGATTGATTTCACTTTCTCTTGTTGCTGTATGAAACCTTCTTTTTCGCGCGTGTAGACCGTTCAAAACTGGAACATTGAACACATTGACGCTGTTGCCAATCGTGTCGTAAGTATTTTATGCAGACATGCAGCGTGCCTATTTTTTTTTTTTTTTTTTGCGTTTGCGTAGCAATTCCGACAAGCTCAGGCATTCAGCTACTCTGCATCCCCTACGCCGGGAACCCTTGATACCGAATCATTGTTGGCCGACTATACCACGGCTCCTACAGACAATGGGTTCGTTACTCCCACTGGTGCTTCTCCACATGACGAAGATGCACCAGTGCTGAACACCTGGTTTATGAGCGATAACTACGATGACCGTCTCTATCCGTGTGTTTTCAGCGACATTGGCTCATAGCCAGACAATGTAGAGGTAGCTTAAAAATGAATAACAAAGAAATCTTTGACCGTCTTTCTAAAGGAACGGGACGTCGATGGTCTTGATGTGCTTGATGTGCTTGATCATTTACAAGCCATTTGGGAACGGTCTAAACAAGGTGCTGAAGCTGGTGACCTATCTGACTTGCGAATTCTGTATGTCTACTTTTTTCATAGCACACGCTTATATGAACGTCTTTTCCATCGTCAGAACACTGCACTTCATTTTCCCTTTTGTCAGTGGTAAATCGTAGATTCAATGAAGGATTATGTGATAACTGCGGGAACTTATGATATCTTTTACATATTGCCACGACTACCGCAACAGCCACACAGTGTGCCATCTGACGTACAAGACACACATGTGCACAATCATCTGGACGCTTTCCTTAACGACATTTACGGAAGTGAACCTATTTGTACAAAGAATAGGCTAACGGTTTCTTGTCTACCGCATGCTTTAAGCCCGACTGGCTGTCGTTGGTTAAAGCCATGGTTTACTCGGTTTGACATAGGTGTACGTGAAGTTAAGACAACAAGAACCAATGCGGACGTTTTCTCAAATTATGTGAAGCTTGGTCTGGAAATGCGGGATATGTTGAACGAACTCCTCAAACAAGGCCTGGATCATGCCAAGTCTGTGTTATTTTCGTGAAAGCTAACAGGAATGCCCGGAAAACCAGAAAAAAGACCATACGGCTGTCAATCACAACATTGGTTTCTTTTACGTAGGATATTCTTTAGAAACCTATGTCATGGATTTGAGATAGCCTGTGTATCGAATGGTGATGCTGTCTTCGTTGCGTTTGCCGGATTCTGTGGCGACATTTTCCCTTTCCCATCTGTGTTTCGTGCCATTTTGCAAACCAAGGTAATCTCTGGAATCTAAAAAGTCGATCGAGTGATTTCGAGTAGAGTAACCAATATATTTGAAGCATTGTTTAGAATATTGCTAGCTCTGTTGTCCACCACTTGGAGGAATTCAAGCATCTTTGTCAAAGGGTTTGTTATATTTGTGTCTGTCCTTAGCTAGATGATTAGATCCAGTTGTACTATTTTTGCCTTTAGAAGCACTCTTTCGCCCTCTAATAAATTGAATTTTACAAAAAAAAAACTGTCAAATGGCAAGCGTAAACTCTCAGCTACAGCGTCATATCATCATACTTTTCCAAAATGCACTCGTTTGAAAGAATGATTGTCACACCTTCCTCTTCTTTCATGGTTAACATAAACAACGTTGATCCCCACACACCCAGCTTTATTCATCTATTATATCTATCTGGTCTCCCTATCTTTCTATTCTCCCTGTCTTTTTCGGTACACTTCATCTTATGACGATAGCTATGTAATTTGTCTTTATATATATTTATTCATGCGCCTGTAAAGTTAAAAAAAGGGCGTCCAGCAGTAATGCGGTACGCTCTGTCAATGCATAATGGGGCTATGTCAAAGAAAAGAATAGTAGTGCAACATTATGGGCCAACAGCGTCACAATAGCCTCGTTTCCAGTCACTTTGATCGGGGTTTACATTGGTATGTTTGAAAGGGTACCCGAACGATCCACTGCATAGTGGAGTGGTGCTGCCAAAATGAATGCGAAACTTAAAAGAAGCGAGTCGACGATTACTTTAAAACGCGACAGATGCGATCTCGATCGGGAGTTTGCAGATACTATCGAGCGTGCTCAGAATTTACCGCAACTAGCTCAACATTTGATCAACGTTATACGCAAAAGGTTGTTACTTGCTCGTCTTTAACAACGATCCGCAATCTCATATTGACACGATGGGTAGAATGAATCAAGCAAAAGACGATGGCGATACAGAATTCTTTGACTATTTTTACGATGAACTAAGGACCTGGGAACTTGTGGACACACTCTACGGGTAATTCAATGTTCGTTGCCGCGTTTTCTTCTGCTAAGTTTGAATGGATATAGCCATAAAGAGCGGTTTGACGTTCCCTATTTCGCAGTAAGTAGCCACGAGAACTAAGCATTGATGTGGAGATCACCAAATGGGAAATAGGTTGTCAGAACATGGTTAAGCACTGTCGCACATGCTTCCCACATGAACACGGACGAGGAGAAGGAAGACACGGAAGACGAGATCGAAGCTGAAATTCATGCGATGTTCGGTGTGAATGGATCAACCATATCGTCCAACAGTGCGGAAGTCGATCAATCCATAAAACGGAGATTGCTTCGTCCTGAAGATAAGGCTGCTTTCGAAAAGTTGAATCGATCATTATACATGCATATCCGCAGAGGAGAACCGAATAAAGCAATCGCTCTCTCTGAATCTTGTGACGATCCATGGAGGACTGCATTGCTGAAGACTTATGTCGAGATGAACAAAAACATAAATGGTAGAGAAAAAAGTTATGTATACTTGAGCTTTTGCCGCTCACCAACATGACGTTACTTAGAGGGGAAAAAGTGGACATGGGATAAAGCGCAGCGCGATATTTGGCGGCAGTCTTGTAAAGCATTAGCACGGCGAGTGAGTTGAATACGTGAGCAATCCATAATGCGGTACTGACGGTTAGCGAAGCATGACGCACAGCGCTATGAGAAAGCATTTTATGGACTGCTTAGCGGTGATATGGAAAACGTAATTGTATTTGAGGAATTCAGCATTATTTTTAACCGTCTTATGATAGGTGCTACCGGTTTGCAAAACATATGAGGACGTGCTGTGGGCATACTGCAACGTGCAACTGGAAGAGTCCTTTGACCAATACCAAAGCTTTTCTGCGCAAGAAGCAATAAGCGGGAATACTGCAAATCTACTCGACACAAAAGCGATGAAATTGGCGCTCAACAAGGATTCTCTTCTTCCACGGTTAGTCAGTATATCTGACGTGGTCAGAGTAGCCAGCCATAAGCTTATCGCTATCTTAGTGGTCATCCCCGACGATTTTTTCATAATGTCCAGTCGAAGTTACTCTCAAAAGATATCTCATCCCTAGTGAATCAACTATATCAAGCATGTACTAGAAATCAATGGCATGGCGAATTCGGTTTCAGGTATTATGAATGCCAGTCAAAGATGTATACTAACCGAACGGTTAGCAGTGCTTCTATATTCGTTACGGAAGCCCTTCGATTTGCTTCGAGCTTGATCCTGTACCTTTCCATTCATGGAAACTTACAGCAAGATCAAAAATTTAACGAGATTTTAGCAGTTTATATGAGACATATTACGAGCAAATTATCGTTCAAGGTGAGCATCGTTCGTCTTTAAGGATATACTCATACGTGGTTGATAGCCGAACGTCTTTACCTTTTACGGGTCAAAGCTATCAAAGGATTATCAAATAGAAGCATTTTCTCACTTTTTACAAGGCAAGTTATGCTCGTGCTTTTTATAGAGTTTCATCTCATTATCTACTGAAGAATTTGACGGCGACAAAGATGAACGGTCACTTCTTGTTGAGCTTGGAGCACAGTATAAGTTAGACACGGCAGAAATTTTAAAGACGACATACAAAAACACGATGGGAGCATTCCTTAGCAGTGTAGGAAACTTTCCAATGTTTGGCACGGAATTCTTATCTCATAGATAGTTTCCTTCGTTACATAGCATCGAGTCAAAAGCGAATGTGGACGAAATATTCGAGCTTGAAGGTGAAATAACGAATGACGTGTTACCCTGCATACGAGCGCTTGAATGGCTTTCAATGAGCGATGCCTTGGCCGATGATTTGATCAAAGCAGCTAACGAGACAATCCGGCGGTTTCTTGGTTGGTTTCTTTCCGTATAACTTCTAACTAAATCAACCATCGTAGGGACACGTCAAATTTATTTGGTGAAAGCTATCTTGGATACTGTGCCAGATGATATAATCAATATTTCTGTCCTGCAAACTCAAGGAGACTTGCATATTCCTCATTTTCTGGATGAATTTGCTAAACACAGACTGCTGGTAGAATGCTTGGAGGAATATCGAAAGTGGGATCTTTTGCGTCATAACGAGCCGAAGGATACGTAAGTCCATTTTATGTGAAAGGCCGCGTAGTAAGGAATTAATCTATTGTGGTGAATAGAGGTTCTCTTGATGCGTTGAGGTTAATTCATCAATGGAAAGGAGAATTCGAGGTAAAACGAGAAACTTGAGCGAACGAGGTAAATGATGCTTAACGTTTTGCATTACAGACGCTTAGTGAATCACTGAGTATGCGGTTGCGGACACTTTTAGAATCTCAATGGCTAAGAGGTAAACCTTTTTTCTCTCCAGCGTTTGCAAAGAAAAAGGATGATCTTACGCATATGTAGTGACCAAGGCACCCTCTGATCAAGTTCTACGCAAAATATATATTCCTGAGCTGACAATCCGACTTTATACGGTTCTTTCTGAAAGGTAAGATACAGTGGGGAGGAATGAGGAGAAGAAGTCTGATATCTTCTTTGCGTTAGCGATCCTGAAAGCTGTGATGAACTTGTTACGTTTATTGCTGATGCGAAACATGGATTTGTTGAAGAGCTGTTAGCCACGGGAAAGACACTGAAGCTTTTTAACCAAATGGTTCGAGCACGGGCCGCAAATAAAGTTGGCTTAACGCAGTAAATCGATAAACATCACACTAGTTGAGGTTTAGTTCTTCCATGGTCTCCTAAATGCTATTTCCTTGTATTCCTTCGCTATATCTAAATCACATTTTTAACTTAATGTATAGAGAAGCCACAATAGTTAAAGGATAGCCGCTATGTTGTTACCCCAAATGGGAGCAAAAAGGGGCTTAGGATATCGATATCCGACCTCGTTTCCGCAGTAGAGCGATCATAGTCATATCAACCAAAGACAAATACGATATAGGTCATGTCATATGAAAGAATTGACAGGAATTATGTGTTGAAGAGGGAAGATATAGTCTGTCATTGGATAGGGATTGCAAATATGATGGGACTTCTCTACGGTAAAGTAAGGGGTATAGTAAAAAGGAAACCTGATAGTGCACAACATTTTTTCTACCTTTCCAAAAGTTTCACACGTTGGAGATTTAGAATTCAAAACCGCTTTATCCAGGGTTGAATTTCCAAGTGGAGTATTTCACTGATAGTTCAGTATAGGATAGGAGCAAGCAAGCTGATAATCAACAAAAGAAACGAGGTAGAGTTACGGACCTGCTCCTCACCCCCCCCTTTTTCATTATACTTGCCGAATAACAGGTTAAAAATAAGTAGATCGAAGAAGCTTTTTTTTTTCGGCTCAGCCATTGTTCGACAAGGCGTTCCGAACTGGAAATTAGCACATGTCGTGCTGATTCTCCAGATACGGTCAGATAAGCGTTTTAAATAACCAATCACGTTCTTTAATTCTAAATGAACACCGCTTACAAAAAAAAGGATCTGAAAGAAAAACGAGATAACAGAAAAAATCAAAAATGTAACCTAAGCATGATCCACCATATATTCAATGGATAACTACTTCTTGCTTTTCAGCACGACCAAACTTGAACATTCTACCAAGAGAGCTCTTGAAAGACGAGCCGGAGGATGACTTTGCCTTGAGTGTGCGTTTGTACGTATCCTAAGCCACTAGGTCAGTCCCGATGGACGTTGTTGTTTTGTGCACCTTACCAAATAGGCAATTTGCGGTTTGTTGAACGCCCCCCTGCGTTTTCTCCTAACGTACTCAACTGCATCTAAGGGTTGCATCCCCAGCTCAATCAGAGCAATAGCAACCAAGACCGGAGCACGCCCAAGACCGGCAACACAGTGTACTGCGATGGTTGGTTCAGCTTGTTCATCAGCTTTTGCAATACGTTCTTGTGCATCTACAAGCGACAGCCATTCACGGACGACAGCGGGTGGTGGCTATGTAACATTAGATCGATTGTCATCAGATCCGATTTATGTACTTACCACGCCACCGTCCTTAAATGGCAAGTCGTGCACTTGAATTCCATGGTCAACGAGCTTGGTGGCACTGTATGTCTGTTGGCAGCAGCGAACGACGTTGGTGACGTTAAAGCGTTTAAATTCATCCAAATAGTAACCCAAGGTTGATTCTGTGGGGCAGTCGAGTATAAGGAAGCGAAGTGGCGAGCTTGGCACCTGAATAAGAGAGAGCATACGACCCAAGGGAGAGTCTGAGCGAGCGTAAGAATTGACCATGATGTCGGTGTTTGATGAGATGGTATGAAGCAATGGTAAGTTGATGAATAGAAAAAATTAAGGAAGAAAACAA